>JAEVFF010000052.1:327913-375299 GCA_018901945.1 Pugionium dolabratum
TATATATATATATTTTTTTTTTGCTATCAATTATATGAAATTGAAAAGAAAAATTCACTAAACAGCACTAACCATGTCTGTTTGCGACTTATGTCATACATTGAGAATTGATTTTTTTTGTTTGACTTATATTTCGATTTCAACCTGTAGAATAGATATGCATATTTTGACACTTTTTTTATTACATAAACAGTATCATTCTCTAATTTCGATACAAATTTTGACAAAACATTCCTTTTCTAATCTCAAATCAAAATGATCAAATATTAAAAGTATGATCAATTTTCAAAAGTTATTTGCTAGACAATATTAATGGTGTATTATTCATCCTAATTACATTAAACGTAACTGATATTAAATATTTTATTATTTTATTTAGAAATGTAATTAAATATATAAAAAACTTATAATAGTCACTTTTTATTCTTATGTCAATTGTACAAATGATTTGATCTTATAATAGTCACAATTTCTATCTACTCAATTAAGAAGAAAAAATGTAATAATTATATGGAAAAGAATAAATGAGCTAGTGGTTGCATTATTCCTACGTTCATTCCAGATGTGTGCTAGTGGACTTCGATTCCACTTTCCATTGTATGAAAGTGTTAAATATTCGTACGAAAATAATGGAATATTGTACTGATCGGTTATGACCCATTAATAAAAAAATGTAATAGTTGTATGATTGTTGAATATATATTATTGATAATTACGTTAAAATGAATTGAATAAACAATTGTAGTTACCTTAATAGATTTGGAGTTTAACATAATTTCTATATTGTTTCTTAATTTATGTGAAAAATGTCAAAATGACACATTGTGAAATGTCTATATTGTAAAACTGAAAAATGAATCCTACAATATTGGTATCATTGATACAAATTAATCTTATAATTTGTTTACTCCTTGAGTGAGGTTTGTTTGTATATAGTAGGAAGGAATGTTTTACGGTCAAAAGATATTTATTTATGTTTCTCACTTTCAAATACTGCGACTAATTGTTATAATAATTTGCAGTTCAAAATTTTAAACACTAATGAAATTCAGTAGTACAATAAAAAAAATATTGTAACTATGACTGTATTATAGAACGAATAACAATTTATGTTAGATTATAACGTCTGACTACTATAATCATTAGCGACACACAAACACACAAACTAATAGCATGTTTTATATATAAACACTAGTTTTGCTCAAGTTACATAAAGTTTAATTGAAAAGCATTTATCAAAAAAAAAGACTTAACAGAAAGAAAAAAATTGTCGTCTATATTATTAGAGTAGATATATATAGGATGTGAATTTGAACATACTGTAACTTTGTTTAATTTCCGGGCTACATTACGTAGATCTACCATAAATAAGAAAAAAGGAAAATTGCACCATGCATGTTGAATAAGCAATGACGATCTGTATAATCATTTACAATGAAATCCTAACGAACAAAAGTTCAATATACTAAAATAGAAAAAAAAACATTATATAATACATTGATTATATTCGGTAATTGGTTCAAGGACTAGACTAAAAGGAACAAAGCATAAACAAACTATAAGAAAAATAAGTAATGTGAAAACCACATTTTTTTCCACACCATTTATATAAAATCCTTAGTGAAGCCAAAACAGACAGTTACATGCATAAGAAGCTGCTGTTCTGTCTTATTCATGATCAAATGGCATGCATGTCTTCTAAGGGAAAATAAGAACATAACTTAATTAAAGGAAAAATGGAAATTTCAACTTGATCCATTAATACAATCTTTAACCTAATTCTGTTGAGCATTTTTATTTTAATATGATCTATTACTTACTGATATTATGAGATATATTATCAGTTTTCGTTTTAAAATAGTAATATCTTTAGTAATTCTACTAGATGAGATAAGTGAAATTTATCTAATGTTTTATATATCAACCTATAAATTATTTTATCATTTTCATTTAAACGATACTTTCTCATATTATTCTGATCACACAAAATAATAAATATTTTATCTGTTTAACATTTAATTATTTTCTTTTCTTTTTACTTTTTTGTTTCTTAACTTTTTGGTAGTTATTTATATATTTTTCGATAAAGAAATGGACCAAAAAAGAGAAAAGAAAGGGAAGAAGGAGAACAACTAATCAGCTACACTATTCAAATTAAATTTAGATTTTTGTAACGTTTGACCAAAAGCTATCAATAATTTTAGTAGTTTTCGACAAAAAGTGATCACATTTTAATGTAAATATATTTTTTCAATAGAATCTGATTTTTTTTTGGTAAAACAAACTTTGTTTTGGGTGTTGTTTTGCTATGCATATGTTTGTGTGGAAACTAATTTTTCTACTAAAGAAACTAATTAGTAAAAAAATGGAAACATGTAAATACAAAAAAGTTTGAGAGATTAACACCACAACTACCCTTTAATTAGTAATTAAATCAAATTACTTAAAAAGAATCAGATGTTCGTTTATCAATAGAACATATATGTATTCTTAATAAGATGATCACAATGATGAAATAGTCCCGTCTGAAAATGAAAAACCCAAACATACAGAGAGAAAGTAGGGTTACGTGTGATATATAAATTAAGAGAAACAAAAATAAAATATAAATGGATTGATGAATTGGAAAGCACTACTTGATGAGAAAAAAATATAAAACAAGTGAAAGAGATTGATAATAAAGAAAGAAGAAGAGTGTGGCTTCCACACGAAGAGCACCACACTTTGTACATATCCTAATATTAATGCACTATCTATTCATTAACTATCGATCTTTTGTAATAATATACTATAGTATTTATATATATATATCACCCAGTGACATGCATACGTATTCGCCTTCGTACATTTACTTACGTTGACACAAAACATTGCTTAAGTTTTGAATTTTCTCGTTCTACTTATGTAGTAGATGTTAATATACATATGCATGCTGATAAAGTATATGTATATATTATAAACTTAAAATACATTTTAGTTGAAAGAGACGATATTCTAAACACAAAACAACTAATTATTACTTTTCATTATTTTGGTAAACAATTGTTATTTTTCAAACAAATAAATTAGGATTATTGAACAAGTGTGATTAACATAATATTTATGTTGAAAATTAACCTAATATTTTGGGCAATTATCTGAAATAACATCTTTTAAAAAAAATTCTAAAAGTAGTACCATTAATTTAAAATTTTAAATAATAGCAAAAATTTATTATTAAAATACATTAAAACTTTTTTTAATAGCAAAAAATTAAATCCAAAATTAGAAAAAAACTCAGATATAATATTTTAAGTTTATATGTAATCTATTTAAAATAAATAAATATTTTTATATAATAATTTGTGATATTTTGAAATTTTAAATTTAGTGTGAATTTGGAATAAAGTTTTTAAAAAATACTAATTTAGGATATTACTCTAATATTTTTATGAATTACTATCATGATTTTTTTTAATAATACTATGAAATAATATTTTTAAAATTTTATTCTAAAACTTAAAATGTGTTATTTTATACAATTGTTCTTTTATTTTTTTATATTGTGTTTGTCTAATCGCAAAGTTAATAAAAATAGTACGTTTAACCCATTATTTGGAGCACATTACGTAATTAGAAAATTGATTTATACATCGATTTTACTTTCTCCGAAATCCTTGTAAATTGTTAGTGTTATCATTTGATTAGTCAGGAAAGGTTTTAAATTTATTTTATATTTTTATAAACGAAATAAAAGGAATATGACTTCTGTATGGAACAACCTGTAGTGGAATATGTATGCCTTTCCATTTCAAGCCCTCAAAACTTCGTTTTTATTACCGACTACGTGTTGTCTCGTTTTGTCTTCCATTATAACGAGAGAAAGTTTACTTTTATATTTCAAAACCATTTGCACTTTTGACCCATAAAAATCTATTTATGAATTTATACTTTGTGTATCCAAAATGATAAACACAACAAATGGGACAGTGTCTCTGACTTCATGTCGCTTTCGGTCACGACGTGAACTAATTTGTGTTGCCGAAATAAAATAGGACGAAGTACAATGGGCCGAGAAATCAGAGATGTTTCCATTGGGCACATTTGGCCCAATCTCTCAAAACATTTGCCTCAATCTCCGAAGACATAATGACATATATACAAATGTTTTATGTAAATTAGATACGTTCAACTACGGTCATACCCATTCAAGCTCCATTACTAACTCAGTTCTTCTGCTTGGAGATTTTTAAGGGTTATAGGCTTTTGATTGTTGATGTGTTCTCTAAAGAGTAAAGGAAAGGAGAAGAACTATATATTTCGTTACTTCCTATGTAGGATTTAAAAATAGTCAAACAGTCAACCACTTTCCTCTCTTATTGCCTTAGACAACAAGTAACCGCTTGCTTTTGCATTTTCTTCCTTTTCATACTGAACAAATATCACCCAGTTTATTTATCTTAATTATGCGTCACGTATTGTTTTTTGTTGTTCAATAACTTTTTCCTTAGTTAAGGACCAATGGAACAACACAAAACTCATACATATTAATCCAGATTTTTTATTACAAAGACAGGTTTTTTAAAAAAGACAAATGGAACCTGTCCTAAAAGAAACAATGAACCCTACCCTAAAAACCTAAAGAATAATCTCATTTTCTTCTGGATTGAATCAATTGAATAATGAAAACAATGATAGACATAAGCAGAGTGGATCCTGCAACAAATGGAAAACAACACCTTTTTCTTTTCTTCTTTCTTGGTTTACTATCTTTTTCTTTGGTTTCTTCTTTCTCTTCCTCATCATCTCTTCTTTCCTCTTCCTCCATGACCTCGTCTTCGATAATGTCTTCGCCTTCTTCCTCTTCTTCGGGTTTTGTCTCCTCTTTGATTTCTTCTACTGGTTCTGTGTTTTCCTCTGTTTTCTCTTCTTCTGGCTCTGTTTTTTCCTCTTTCTCCTCTTCCTCGATCTTCAAACCCGAAATTCCCATAACTTTCTTGGGCATTGTAACTGTTAGTGTCCCATCTTCTTCATTAAACCTTGCTTTGATCTTGTCAAGATTTACGATTTCTGGAATCCGAAACACTTTTATGAAATTATTTATTTCTGTTTCCTTTTTCCATGCCGCCCATTTTACCAAAACCATCTCTTCTACCTGTTTTCTACAGCTTATCTTGATCCGATTCCCTTCTTTGTTTATCTCGATATCGATACCATCCTTCTTAAATCCTGCATTTGGTTTTTAATCTCAATCTCTGTTCAGATAAAAGAAAATGCGCAAGAAAAAAGGAGAAACCTTTGAATGTCTATGAGAGGTGAAAATGCTTATATGAACCTTTGAGATGAAGAAGGAGGATGAAAACAGAATGGGTTTCTCGAGAAAGCGAGAGATGACCAAAATAATCTCTGGAAAAGCGGAAATCTGTAGAGGAAGAGACATCATCTCTTGTTCGAGTAATCTTCAGACCCAATTCAAGCTCCATTCTGTTTTCTGTCTCTTTTCTTTAGCTACATCTGTTTTTTAGTTCTTGTTAAAGTCTCTCTCTCTCATTCTCTGATCCACAGTCTTTTTTCTCCTTTGTCTTCTAGTTAGGCCATTACATAAGTTTCTTTGAAGTGCCCCAAAAGAATATATTCGTTACTTCATCTTCAGGTAACTCAAAAAGTGGAGTCCTGAATGTGTCTTTTGTTACTTTCAACGGTCCAGACTACTTTTTTAACTATCGCTGTTGCGTTGGCGGGAAGTAACGACTACCTTTTTGTTAGGTTCATTCTGTAATCTATTCAAATTCAAGCTTTCAGAATCTCTTGTCCGTAAATTGTTGCTTGAAATTTCCGCTGATGATAGTCTTCATATGGTGGAATTTTCTCATTTCGTGTGCATAGCTGTTTCTCTAGGTTTTTGGCTGGCATTGGTTTAAAGTGTCTGCCTTTATCTACTTGTAGATTTAGGTTGAATTATATTAATTGACTTCCGTTATTACTTCGTATTGAAGCCAAGAAGAAGACATATAGCTAGTTTGAGGATCTGCTTGTGAACTCAGATAAGCCAGTTGTGATTGAATTTCAAGATTTAGTTTTGGTTTACTTTGGTTAAGTTGGTTTATGATTTCGTATTTATTATTCCCTCTTTTGCAATCTAATGAAGGTCTATTTTAAAACTGCATTCTGTTTATTGAGCTTAAACTTGAAAAGCTCTTGAATTATGATTTTGGACAAGACTGTAGTATGTATGTATGGATTTGAAAAGAAAAGAAGATTATGTTCTTGTTAGATTTTGCAAAAACTTCTTTGTGAGTAATGATATTTTATTCCCAAGTAATAACAGAAAAGCTATATCTCAACATCACTCTCCAATTACATTAGGTTACGTTTCTCTTAGCAAAAGAAGTACTTAACCTGGATCCTTGGGATTCAAGGCTTGAACTTCATCGAGAGAGGCAATGGTGAGGAGGAAAAAGTATGGTCATCATCACCATTGTTGTTGTCGTCAGAGTCATGTTCATCACAGTAACCTTGGAGCATGTCACCTTCTTGAGCAGTAAACCCAAGAACACCAATCATAGTAGGCCAACACTTACGTCCAACAGTTCTTATAGCACTGCAACACCCAGGGCCAATGTAAGTCTCACCATTGAGGAAGAACATGATGAGCTCTCCAGAGCAGTGTTGAAGCTGCATCAGTGAGTCCCAGCAGTAACCTGATTCTTCATCAAGCCTGAGCCGATACACAAGGCTTGTGGAAGGAGAAGGTGAGCTCACAGTTGGTTCCATGAGAGACCGAGCAGTCACTGTGGATGAAGCCACCATGATCATGAGTACTGTCACAGTGAAAGTGGGATTGGTAGCCATTTAATAGGTCAATGGGATTAACACAAGTTTAAGTTTGGTTAATTTGTTTGTGTTTTGTGATGAGAAGTGAATGAGAAACTTAAGAGAGTTTATATACAGAAACTTGGGGCTTCACTGTTACAAGTAAATGGTAAAGTGAAAGGGCTAAAGTAATTACGAGGGAAGGTCATTAGATTGTGAGATAATTAGTGCTTAGTGGCGTAGTGGGCAATGGATATTATTACTGTACATTGTTTATTTATTTTTACAACATTTACTGTAATAAAACTGCATGCGTTATAAAATGGATAACTCATATTATCTGGCACCAGAAGAAACCATAAAGGCAACTATTTGAAGAAACAAGTAGCAATACTGTAAATTCAAGACAGGTTTGTCAAAATACAAATCCTAAACGAATGGATAAAATCGTTGTACTTTCTCTGATTTCACCATTAGACTTGATTTTTTTTTATGCCATGCTCTTCTCCTCACTGACTAGATTTGCATCTTTCGGTTTATGATAACCATATCTCACATATAAAATTTGCCCAAAGTGAAAGTAGAACTCTAAATCAATATTGCATCTGAACCTACCATGCAAATCTTAACAATCGCAAAACCGGATTTGGGTTTTTTCGTGGATCCTCCAACAATGAGACGACTATCTGCCGGATTTGCAATCAATCCTTGTTTTCAATTTAAACACTTCGTCAATTCCCAGAAATTGACTTCCATCCCCGTCCAAATCGGGTCACGGCGGAAGAATTTCTCCAAAATCGGATCGGAGAACGGCGACGGCGTCGCTTTCGATGTTGTGGCTTATGAGTCTGAGCGGCTGAGCCTCGACGCTGAGGCGATGAAGAATATGGCGGAGACGGCGAGGAAGGAACTAGAATCGGATCTCGATAGTGACCCGAAAGCGTGGAAATGGATTATCCGAAAGAAGATGTGGAATCTGATGGAAGCTCGGAACTACGCCATGAACCCTAGACCCGTTCATCATCGGATCCCTAATTTTGTCGGTGCGTCTGCTGCTGCAGGAAAAGTGCGCGCGAACTTACCATACTTTCTAGTTTTTATTAATTTATTTGGTGGATGTGAAAAATTCTCGAATTTGATGGGTTCTTGGTGCAGTTGGCCGAGCTTGAGGCGTTTCGTATGGCTGCGGTTGTGAAGGTTAATCCTGATACGCCGCAAAAGCAAATCAGGTTTCTTACACTTTCTGGTTAGTTAAATCTATATATTCTTCAAAAGAAATTTTGAACTTTGACCTCATTTTCATACGTCAAAACCACAGCTTTATGAAAGTTTATTCCTTCTGTTATTGTAAAAAAAACATACACTACAGTCTTATGTTGAGTTGGTATGTACACATTGTGTTGTGTAATTGCAGGTGACAAGAAGCTGTTAACTCCTCAACCTAGGCTAAGAACAGGGTTCTTCTCTGTCCTAGAATCGGATTTGTTGGAACCCGAAACGATCAACGAAGCTTGCACCTCTGTAGGAGTAGCCAAGTATGGAAAAGCAATAGGTCTCGATGAGAAGATAAAAGTGGATCTCATTGTAATTGGCTCTGTTGCGGTTAATCCACAAACGGGTGCTCGATTAGGGAAGGGAGAGGTAATTGTTACAACTAAGTAAAGGGAACATTCAATTTATAACCAACCATATGATTATATGTGCTCAGGGTTTTGCGGAACTCGAATATGGAATGTTGCGTTACATGGGAGCCATTGATGATTCCACACCCGTTGTTACAACCGGTATAGATATAATTTAGTACAAGTCTTGAAAACTTTCTCTTGTGTTCTTTCTTTATAATCTTCATGACTCATGAAGCTTTTACTTTTTTTTCTGCAGTACACGACTGTCAACTCGTGGACGATGATATACCCCTAGAGAAACTAGCGATTCATGATGTTCCCGTCGATATCATTTGCACTCCTACTCGAGTCATTTTCACAAATACACCAATTCCCAAACCACAAGGTCTTGTGATCTCATACATTTTTTTTTGCTTGATTTAGAACTTGTCTTACTGTTCGTAAGGGCTGATCGTGTTTTGTTTGTTGTTGCAGGAATCTATTGGGACAAACTGTCGCCAGAGAAGCTGCGACAGATTCGGGTACTGAGAGAGCTAAAAAAGCGGTTGGAAAGAAAGATTGGCCGTAAACTTCCATCTGGACCGTCTGAGAAATTACCTCCCACGGCTGAGCGCAGACGCCGGTAACTAACGGCTTATAGTTTTGACCAATTGGTTTTATTCGACTAAACCGTTAGGTTTTTACCGGTTAATTTCGGTTACTGTAATATACGTGAATACAAACGATGTATAGATGATAAGATTCTATATTATACCTTCTTAAAATTTAAGTGGATTATTTTAAACAATAATCTAAATTACGCTATACCTATGTGATTAGGCGGCGCTTATTATAGCTTAAAAACTACATAATACATTAACATATCGTGATACCGATAAAATTCGTATGAAGTTTATTATATAGTTGAAAATTAATATGCATATTGGACAAGTTACACAATACTATATGTGTACTTTAATCTATTTAATTTCTGTAAGCAGCTATATTTTTTGAAAAACAATACTAAAAATTTAATATACTATTTATGTATATTTTTAAGCTTTTAAATAATATTAATTTTTTATTCTTTAAAATTTTAAATTCACGTAACTTGAATTATTTAACAATAAAATGAAACATTATCTATTTATTTATCTTTTAATTTAAAATTATGTTTAAATTTCTTATTTGAGATAATTTAATTGATTAAATCTACATTTATATAACTTATTCGCTCAGTATAAACATATTATATATATAAATATCTTCCGTTGAGGACTGAGAGAGGAGACTAATATACGATTAGACGTCCATCCAACCGACTACGAACTTGTACCAATTTTTAGAACATTAAAAGTGAGATCTCTTATTTTTTTGCAATTTTGATTGAATAAAAGTAAAAAAAAAAAATTTCAGGCTGTGAATAAAAGTTTTAACGCCGTCTATTGGTCTTCCTCGCTCATTGCCTCGTGCGCTCTCTTTCTCTCAATTTTCCTCTGGATTCGTTTCCAGACGCAAGATTCTACCTTTCGGAAGGGTTTGTGTCGAACTAAAATCCCAGAGATTGATAAACCTAACTCTCTTTTTCTAGAAACTTGACCTGTGCATTCTTAATCACCGCAGAGTCTGAGTGTGGGAAAATTTGGGAGATTCGATTCAACAGCTCTGCTGAAATAAAATGCAATTTTCTTGTGACCCTGTAAGTGAATTTTTTATTTCAATGCCCTGGATTTGGATGTGGTTTGAACTTCGTAGCTTAATATCTATTTGCTTCGTAATGTGCGAATTTCGCCAATGGAAACATATGTTTTGTGTTTGAAGGATCAAGACGCAGATGAGCTGCCACAATATGAACACATCTATCAAAATGACTTCTCATATCGAAAGTAAGAACCTTTCGTTGTTGTGTCTTTGACACCCTTTAGTTTTGAAGCTGGCACATGGATTTTGGTTATCTTCTCAAAGGAATCTGCTCTGTATGTACACATTTTTGATGTTTCTAACTCTAGGCACAAGAAACAGAAGGAAGAAGATATTTCCATCTGCGAATGTAAGTTCGATTTTGGAGATCCTGACAGTGCATGTGGTGAGCGATGCCTGAATGTGATAACAAACACGGAATGTACACCTGGATACTGCCCTTGTGGTGTCTATTGCAAGAATCAGGTAAATGGGTTATAAAAATGTCTGCTTCTATTTCTGTTTCTTTTTGTTAAGATCGGAGGGTGATCATATTGTTAATTCTAAGATATTTGTTATTCTAGCCGCCAGCAACAAAATCCAGAAGATTTTCCTTAAAGATTAGTGGTGTTCTTAGAAGTTCTAATTCAAAGTAGTGTTGGCTTAAGATGGAACTTATTCAATTGAATGTATGTTACTTCGTATGTTTACATGATTTGCTGGTTACAGAAATTTCAAAAATGTGAATACGCCAAAGCAAAATTAACTAAGTCTGAAGGTCGCGGTTGGGGACTAGTGGCTGTTGAAGAAATAAAGGTGAGGATTCAAGCTTTATTTATTGTTGTGTCTTATGATTTCTGAACTGAATATTCAATCATGTTTGAACTAATTACTGGTTGTATTTGATGTTACAATTCAGGCGGGACAGTTTATAATGGAGTACTGTGGAGAAGTAATATCATGGAAAGAAGCAAAGCGCAGGGCTCAAATTTACGAAACTCATGGTGCGTAGACACATTACAGAGATGATGGGAATTGATAGTGTTGTCAAGCTCTAGGGGTATGTCTTACTTGTTTGTTGACATGGGCAGGTGTTAAGGATGCATACATTATATCTCTCAACGCGTCTGAGGCTATAGATGCCACTAAGAAGGGAAGCCTTGCTAGGTTTATAAATCATTCATGGTATAACAAACGACTGGCCTTAGATGCTTCAAAGAAATCCGTAGCTAGAAAAATTGACCTTAACTCTTTCCTTCCTGTATTATCCTGCAGTCGACCAAATTGTGAGACGAGGAAGTGGAATGTTCTGGGAGAAGTTAGGGTTGGAATCTTTGCAAAACTAAGCATCCCTCCCCAGACCGAATTGGCTTACGACTATAATTTTGAGTGGTATGGCGGTGCGAAAGTCCGTTGTCTCTGTGGTGCAGTCACTTGTTCTGGATTTCTTGGAGCAAAATCTCGTGGCTTTCAGGCAAGTCCTTACTATGTAATTTTTTCCTAGTTTTATTTGTCCAAATTGGGAAAGAATGATATAAACTATACTAGTCTGTACCTAATTAATGCCTTTCAACCATTTCAGGAGGATACATATGTGTGGGAGGATGGTGATGATCGGTAATTTTCTTTTCACTTACTTTTTGCAGCATAAAGATGGTCATGGACTGTGGATTTGTTTTGTTTTTGTTTTTCTATCTTGGACCGGCGAGCGCAACTCCTTTCTTTTGTCTCCAGGTATTCAGTTGATAAAATTCCAGTCTATGATTCTGCAGAAGACGAGCCCTTTAAGAATTACGAGTCCAACACAAATGAAGAGAGAGATATCTCAACAGAGAACCATTTGGTGTCTACTGCTCTGATTGCTCAGCAATCCGATTCAACTCCTACAATGGAAGTTTCTGTTATGGAAACTGTTAAAACCGAAGCAGCTGAAGATACGAAGCTGCTCTTACAAGATACACAACCGCAGAAGACCACAATTGTATCACGTGTTCGTGATAACAGCTACAAGATTAAGTCGGAGCCTCTTCCGAAGAAAAGAGGCAGGCCGTTTTCAGGGGGAAAGACAAAGAATGTAGCTCAGAAGCACGTTGACATAGCGAATGTGGTTCAGCTACTAGCAAGCAAGGATGCTCGAGATGAAATTCTCAAATACGAGGTAAAAGAGACAAGTTCTTTATACTCAGCAACGTTGAGAAATGAATTAATATGTTGTGGACCATAAAGTTTAATCTTTTTGCTCCAAGATTTTTGCCAGCTACAAAATCAAATTCTGCTGAAAGTACTGATGAGAATCTGTTGCAGGAGGTGAAGAACAAAGCAGCGGTACGGCTCTCATCCTTGTACGATGAGATAAGGCCAGCCATTGAAGAGCATGAGAGAGATAGTCAAGACAATGTAGCAACAAGTGTGGCGGAGAAGTGGATCCAAGCAAGCTGTAATAAGCTCAAGGCAGAGTTTGATCTTTACTCTTGTGTAATAAAGAACATCGCTTGCACACCGATCAAGCCACAGAACACAAAGAACGAAGCTGTAGAAGCAGGAAATGACGATCAGATTAAACTCTTGGAGCCCTAAATAACGTGAAATTATTGTTGGCTCGTGCAGAACCGCTGATTGGTTATGTTAGGGTTTTTGATTCATTATTATAATTGTATGAAAACGCTTTGACGAAAGGAATATGTACTCTGTTTTGTATGATAATTATTTAAATTTTACCTTTTTGGAGAAATCTACTTCAGTAGTCCAATTATGATCAAAATTTATATGAATTATGAACAATATTTATACGGCGTGACACAAGTTCGAGTATAGGTAAGTTCAAATATTCTACGATCGTGTACATATATAATTTCCTCGTAAATCCCTTTGCTTCACCATTAAAATCCTTCATCTCTATTCTTTTCCCTCGATCCTTCATCTCATTTGTTTCTTTACCTGTTTCTTTACCTGTTTCTTGCTTATTAGTATATAACAAACAGACTTAGAATATTGATTTTGTAGTTGTGTGCCATTTATGTAATATTTGTTTCCTTTGGTTTTGGAGGATTTAATGTGAATTATCATTAGAATGTGATTGATGTGGATACATGAAAAAGGCTCTTTCGTCCGTGGAAACTATTGTAAAAGTATAATGAGTTAATTTGAAGTATAAAGAAGCCAAACTGGGACAATGTTCTGCAAGAAACTTTATTACATCAAAAGAGAAAAAAACACCAAACAACATTTGATAACAAATCTCAAGCTGTTGATTCTAGAAAAGGGTAATCGGTGTAACCCACGACAGGATCAGAAGTGTAAAACGTTGGTCTATCGTATTTATTCAATGGCGCATCAACTGCGAACCTCTTTGGTAAGTCAGGGTTCGCCAGAAACCACCGGCCATAAGCCACAAGATCGGTTCGTCCCGTCGCCACCGCCTCATTCCCATCTTCCCTCTTGAAACCACCGGCAGAGATGAAAGTCCCCTTAAAGGCTTTCCTCATTGGCATTAACGTATGAGGGCACTCTGTTATCTCTCCCATTGTTTTCATTCTTGCTTCAATTACATGACAGTAGAGTATTCCGTATTTGTTCAGAGATTCCGCCATGTAGACGCCTAATGCTCCTGGGTTTGTGTCTCCGGATTCCATGTAGTCTGCGAAAGGAGACAGCCTGATTCCAACACGATCTGGACCGATCTCCTTGGACACTGCCTCGACTATGTCTAGGCCGAATTTGCAACGGTTTTGCAATGATCCGCCGTATTCGTCGGTTCTATCGTTCACTGTGTCCTTCATGAACTGGTCGATCAGATAGCCATTAGCACCATGAATCTCCACTCCGTCAAAGCCTGCAACAACATTGAAGTCAGAGACATATATAAAGAGTCTTGAATAGCTTCTTAATTTCCGATTCTTAAAAAGGTTTACGCAATCCGTGTTTTGCTTACCAGCTTCCACAGCGTTTCTTGCTGCAAGCCTAAAATCATTGACAATGCTGGGGATTTCTTCAGTACTTAGCCGTCTTGGAGGGGTAAACATGGCTTCGTCGATGCCATTAGAGCGGATTTGAGGCATCAATGGCTTGTCTGTACAAGAGATGGGAGCTTGTCCATTTGGCTGAAAACCTTAAAACAAACAATAACATACTCAGTCAATACATCAATAAGGTTTGTTGAAAGGATTTCATGAGCGTAATGATCACAAATTTCAATAGGAAAACCTCGATTAGAAACGCGGCCAACATGCCAAATCTGACAGAAGAAGGTGGCGCCTTTGGCATGAACAGCATCCACGATTGGCTTCCATGCCTCCACATGCTCCTTAGTCCATATCCCAGGAGTGTCTTGGTAGCTTCAAGAGAAAATCACACAAAATATGGGAGGTTTAGTTTCATATCCTCAGATGTAAAAGCCTGAACTTTTAATGAGCAAAGTGATTAAATACCCTTGAGCTGTATCTGAAACTCCGGTGGCTTCGGTAATGAGAAAACCTCCTGGCGTCGCTCTCTGAGAGTAATATAAAGTAGCGTGAGGCTGAGGAACGTTTCCGTACGATCTCTGTCTCGTCAATGGTGCCAAAACAACCCTGAACAAACAAAATGATAAAGCTTCTTGTCAGCTGGGAATTTCATCGAACAACGAAGGTATAAAAAATGAAGAAAATTTATATAATACCTATGAGAAAGATTGAATCGTCCCATCTCATAGGGCGTAAGGAGAGGGATATTCTGTTTTGCTACTGCGTTTTCCATTTCCATGAATTCCAATGGTGGCTTAAAACTGGATTGTTCGTCTCTGTTTCAAAATACTTGTTAATCTCCGTGAATTGTGGAAGAAGGTAGATACATCCGCACATATATATAGGTACAGATTGATTTAAGGAATTAAATAAAGGAAAGCAAATTTCTTCTTTCGTCTCATGGGAGATCGACAACGTCATTGAGGACGTATCCATTGACCCCACCCACTTGCATCTTCATGACGTATTCATCGACTACATTCAAGATAATAAACGTAGAGATCGGATTCGATTTTTGATCCATAGGAGCTTACAGAACATAAAATGCGGCCTCGTAAGATTTCAATCTTTTTTTATGGTTTTGACTTTACCCAACTTTGACCACCGACAAAAGCACCCAAAAAAAAAAGAAAAGAAGCTTTTTTTTTTCTTGCGGTGGCACACGACCACTAATATTATTATAATTTTTTAGAGATTAAAATTCTGTTTTATGGTAACAGTTAGCTTATTAATACACTAAATCTCTATTTATTCTTGCGGTGGCACACGACCACTAATATTTTTATTAATCATGCACTAAATATGAAAAAAAATTCTTCAAAATTTAAAGGCACTTGCAAGGAGGGAAAATACAAAATTATCCTTTATATAGAACTCATCCTGTCTACAGAATTAACTTGTGGACCAAGAAAGGAATTTCAGAGAAGTAAAGAATTTTAAATTAAAAAATGAAAGGAGAGCATCAATGGTGGAAGCTTGCTTGTGAATTGTGCTAGCCGGAAACGACGAGTTAAGCAGTGAACACTAAGTAAGAGAGAGAGAGAGAGAGAGAGAGAGAGACATCAGACATGTTTGTGCGTTTGAATGTTTACGCTTTTCGGCTTTCTTTGCCGCTTCCACGAAGCCGAACGGCTTGAATCGACTCTCATCTTCCTTTTTCTCCTCCATTCTGCAAGCGAATCGAGATTCAGATCTCGTCTTTCGCTTGCACGAGGTTTATCCAATCGAGATCTGATCGTGTCGATGCCTAAGTTCGCGATTTGTGTGACGATTGAATCCAATGGAGAAAACAGAGAGCGAGAAGAAAGTGTTGTGTCTGACGCCACGGGACTCTAACTGCGAAAGCTTCATGACAAAAACCTGAGAACATTCTTGGTATACTTTCCGCAGCAACAACTCTAACGGGATTCCACTTCGCCCTCACTGCGCTTGTTGGTATGGTGTCAAACGCCACGGGACTATCGGCATCTAAGCATGTTCCTCTTTGGGAGCTTCTCTCAGTTCTCTGGTTCTCAATTGTTGTTAACATCTACATCGCTGCCATGAACTTCAGCCTTATGCTGAACTCTATTGGTAACTTCCTTTACGTAATAGGATCTTTGTTTTTGAATTCCCTCGTTATTTAAAATGTTGTTTTCACCTAGATTTCGAAATTGAACATGATTCCTGTGGTGTGCGTGTTGGAATGGATTCTATTACTCTAAAGAAGTGAAAGCGTCTGTAATGGTAGTGGTTATTGTTGTTGGAATTTGTACAGTTACTGATGTCAAAGTTAATGCCAAAGGTTTCATTTTTGCATGCATTGTCGTCTTCTCCACATCTCTGCAGTAAACTGTAAGTAATAATGTCCATCTCTTTGTTTATATGTTGGTTCATTCTTGAAACACAAAGGCTCAAACTTTCCTTGTGTATATGTTAGGCCGTCTCTCAGTATAGTTGACAGATTCTCCTGCAAATAATAAACTCAACTAGATTTCTTTTTTCCCAGATAATAAACTCCTGAAAAGAGACTTTTGTTTTGGATAGTACGGTGTGTCAAGTGTTTGTCTGGTGATTTTTTTGTTTTGGTAAAACTGTCAATAGGCTCTCTGCAGAAAGATCTTTTGAATTGTTGAGCAAAACAGCCCCAATCCAAGCAATTTCACCCATCATCTTTGGCCCCTTTGTTGACTATTTCTTTGAGTGGTAAATTCATAGCTACTTACAAGATGGCTTACGTTGCCATCGTAAGTAATTCATAACTTCTCTCTTCCCTTCTAAGAACTCCACAATGAGCTCGCAAATCTTCCTTATTACCATCTCTCACTTTGCAACTCTGCATTCTTTTCTCCTGCGCATTGGCCGTGTTCTGTAACATAAGCCAATATCTCTCTGCATAGAAAGATTCTCTTTGATTCCGAGATGACACTCAAGAACATAGCAGGGATGGTCCTAGCTGTTGTTTGAAACTTGGAATGGTGATGTACAGTTGGGCAATTGATGTGGAGAAAAACAGTATGAACGAAGATGAGATTAAGCTACTCAAAGAAGGGAGTCGAGCATATCGATTTGAACGACATTGAACTCGATGAGACTAAGCTATAAATGTGCTTTATCAATTTCAAGTTTCTAAAACTTTCTTTAAAGTGAATATAAAATAAATAAAAAATTTCTAATCACAATCTTTGGTATTATATGTATGGTTTTATGATCCATGGCTAATTTTGAGAGAGAGAGAGAGAGAGAGAGCAATTTATTGAATTTTAGTCAAAATAATATTAAAAAGAATTAGTGAGTTTAGAAGACGAAGAAGAACGAATTGACTGATAGGACCCACTAATATGAAATCAGACCCCCAAAAAAGATCCAAATCCTACAACTAGGTACCATTCTATTACTAGCTCTCTTTTTTTCCTCTGCTTTATTGTCTTTATTGGAACCCTCAATTCACATAGACAATTCATAAATATCAAAACAAAAAAGAATTCATTTTTTAATTAAATTGTCATTCGCACTGTTCGTTTGTCTGTTAGATAGTCTATAACACTGACTTACGGTCAGACACTGCGATTAAACGTTATAATATTATTGTTTATTTAATCATCGCAGGTTATTATCTCAGGTTGTCGCCATATATTATATCGTAATTGTTTGATCACAAACACTACAATTTCGCAGCGATTAAAATTTTTTATCGTAGTTTTTTGCGTCGATTACAGCGTTTAACCGCATGACATAGCCGCAAATTCGTGTGGCAAACGAAAAGCCTTATTATATATAATATTCTCTGTATTTCATTTATAATGTGGATTATAATTGTTTGTCAAAACAATCCAATTTTTGAGTATTGCATTTATGTTTGCTAGTTTCTTCTAAAGCCTGAAGAAAAGAACGTGCGAGTGTGAGCGAGTGTGAATCGAACAGAATTATCATTAACACAGACTTTTCCTCTTTCTCCTCTTTTCTTTCGAGCTTTTTGTTTTTATCTTCTCTTCTTCTCTCTGGTCGGTCACATTCTGATAAATTAGAATGCTTTTTCCTTCAAACGGATCATATTTTCATGCCGATTGCAACAGTGCAGATTTCCATAGTTCCCCTATTTTTTTAATCATCTCTTCGTTTTTCTTACTTAATCTCGTTCACTCCAGTGAAAATTTTATCAACTTTGTCTTTCCCAAATCTTTATTCTTTTCCCCCTTTTCTGTTTCTTTTTCTTTTGTTTTTCATTTGGGTAGTTCTGGATCGTCTCAGTAAGCTGGAAGAAATTGTAAAACTGTGGTGAAAGCCATCCCAGATTATTATATCTTTGACCTGAAAACATTCAGAATAAGGCAGTGAATTCAGAAGAACAGACACCTAATGGGCTCTGAGGAGAATAGACTTCCTCGGCATGAACAGGTTTCTGTTAATCTCTCTTACTTTCTCTCTGTTTCGTTTGAGTTCGTGCGGTTTAAGTTCTCTCACTCGCAGGTCTAAGTCTAAGTTCTTCAGATTTTGAATTCAATGTAACGTGTTTTCTTGCTTCTTAGATCTGACTATTCTACTCTGTTCATACCAATCTACTTTTTTTAGTTGTATCACTTGATGAAGCAATGTGCGTTAGGGTTTATGTTGAGTCTCCTCTTTGATCATTCTCTTCTTGTGAAAAACCAACTTTAGGCTAAAGCGTTACTGGGATCGTTTTGGCAGCAAGTGATAATTGAGAATTGAACAAAAGCTAACATTTTTCCTAGAAATTGACCAGCCAGTTAGAAAAATTCAAGCTTCTAGCGTTCGCCATCCTATCGATGCGTGGAAGCTTAAAAGATTGCAATTTTTCTGAGAGAACACATTTTAGATCCATAAGCATTTCAGGTTTTGTAGAGACAGTTGATTCACTATCTAGATCTCTTTTACCTGCCTTTGCTCCAATGGTATCGTTGCTTAAGCTCATTGACCTTCCACTGAAGTATGTGTGTGTGTGTCTGTGTCCTTTCGTAGAGGAAAAGGTGGGGAGGTTGTTTAGGAGCCTTCTCTTGTTTCAAGTCACAAAAAGGAAGAAAACGAATAGTACCCGCATCTCGGATTTCCGAAGGTGGCAATGTCTCAGCTTCACAACCTAATGGAGATCATCAAGTTGGTGTCTTAACTAATCAAGCTACAGGAGGAACTAATTTATCTCTTTTTGCTCCACCATCCTCCCCTGCTTCCTTCACCAATTCCGTTCTTCCTTCAACCGCTCAGTCACCAAACTGCTACTTGTTGCTGTCTGCAAACTCACCAGGAGGTCCTTCATCGAGTATGTATGCCACTGGACCATATGCTCATGAAACTCAATTGGTCTCACCACCTGTTTTCTCTACATTCACCACTGAGCCATCAACTGCCCCATTCACTCCTCCTCCAGAGCTTGCACATCTGACTACTCCTTCTTCACCTGATGTACCTTATGCTCGCTTCTTGACTTCCTCCATGGATCTCAAGAACTCTGGTAAAGGTCATTACAATGTTCCAAACGATCTTCAAGCTACGTATTCTCTTTATCCTGGAAGTCCAGCCAGCACTCTTAGATCGCCAATGGCTTCTGGAGATGGGTTATTATCACCGAAAAATGGTAATTGCTCATGGAGTGATTCAGGCAACACATTTGGGTATGACACAAATGGAGTCTCAACACCTTTGCAGGAGTCAAACTTTTTCTGTCCTGCAACTTTTGCCAAGTTTTACCTGGATCACGACCCTTTGGTTCCTCAAAACGGTGGAAGATTAAGTGTTTCCAAGGATCCAGAGGTGTATCTTACAAATGGATATGCAAACGGAAGCCAGAATAGGCAGACGAGAAATCCCAACCAAGACATGGAGGAATTAGAAGCTTACAGGGCTTCTTTTGGGTTCAGTGCAGATGAAATCATCACAAGTAGTCAATATGTAGAGATCACTGATGTGATGGATGATTCTTTTAGCAGAGCAGCATACTCTCCAGGCGATGGACAAAAGCTTCTCAGAAGAGAAACAAATTTGCTGAGTCAAAATAGCTCCAAACCAGAAGCTGATCTTGATTCACAAGCAGTATACTTTCATTCACCAGAGGCATCAACAAAGGTCTACAAAGGTAAAATATGAACAATCGAGTATTGTCACGTTAATCTTGAATCACCTTGAAGAGTCATTATCATGAATAGCTTCATTGTGCTAATTGTATGATATTGTATGGCTCAGATCACAAACCAAGAAACCAAATTCATGCGGATGAAGAGGCTCTATTATCGAGAGTGGGATCTGTAAAAGGAAGCAGAAGCTATCCCATTGGTTTCTCAAGCTCGGACGCAGAGATCGAATACCGGAGAGGAAGAAGTTTAAGAGAAGGCAGAGAGAACAGAAACAATATAAGCCTGTTCAATAACAACTCTGCTTTAAGGTCTTCTAAGTTCCAAAAGTATTAATATGAGCTTGTGATGCTAACTGATATAAGAATCTAGAAGTATATATACACTATTACAGATGGTTTTAGTAGAATGATGTTATATATAAGCAAGCAAAGGTGTGGAAGTGATTGCTTTTGTTTTGTAGTTTGACATTACTTTTTGTAAGATCCATCTTTTACAGCTTCGGTTTTATATTAATTGAAGTTTAGCCAAATTTTTTGTTTCATCGAAATGATCATTTTCCGTGTAAATGATCGGGTTATTTTCGGTTATCCGAAATATTTTCGGATATTTTGGATTCAGTTATTTTTAATTATTTTTTTAGTTATTTTTATTATTGTTTTGTTATTTTTGATTATTTCGTTTATTTTGATTATTTTTTGTTTTTAAATTTAATAATCGAACTAAATAAAACTGAGGTATAATTAAAATACAAAAATAATCGAATAGATTTTTAACTTTACCAATCGAAAAAACCAAAACAAAAAATAACCGACTAAAATCAAACCAAATATTCGAATAGGTTGATATATTAAAACCAATCAAAGATCTATAAAACTCATCTCCGTTGAGTTTCTTGTTTTATGGAAATGTAGATGGACCGGTTCAATATTATTGGGCCTAATTAAAAATTTGTAACCTATCGATTACTCAAACACTTAGCTTAAATGTAAAAACAAATCAATACCTAAATACGATTGCCTGGTTAATGCAAAAATCAAAATTTCATATTCAACCAATCACATGGGTACACGACTCAAACATATGTTTATCGTATGTTATTTTGACCTTTTTATAATAATAGAGAGATAAGACTAAACAAATGAAGGTTCGAGGCACCCACTGATAAAATCTCGTGTGCAAGTGTCAAAAACAATTGGCCCGGTCTTCATAGTTTATTATTATCTGTGTTCTATTTTATAAACAACTTTTTCTTTTATTTTATTAATTTTATAAAATGTACAAATTTTAATATATTTAATCGTTTCTGATTATTTCTACTATACAGTATTTTAATATTCAAATATTAAATCATATTTATAAAAAGTTAATTTTTTAAGTAAAAAATCTTATATAACATCTTCGACAGTTTTTTATATACGTTTCTAATATCAAATTCAACCCCAAAAAAATTAATCCAATAACTAACACATAATTTTTTAAAACGGATGATCTCCATTATTTTTGAAAAACCAAAAATATTTTAAAAAATATTTGATTTCGTCGAATATCGAAAATGTATCAAAACAGTATTGATGAATATTAATGTGATATTTAAAATAAATATTTTAAAGATTTAACAAATAAAAAATGTATAGAAAAAATTATTGACTGAGAAGTGGAAAATTAAAAACGAATTATTCAACAGCTCCTTGTATCAATATTTGTCGAACTAACATATTAATATCAGTTCACTATTCTGAATGATATTACCTTCTTTAAATATAAGTTGAATAACTCTGATCGGATGTCAAAGATATAATATATTCAAAATAACCTTTTACTTTATTTTAAATGAGAAACGCGTGTCTCATGGACTATTCTAATCATTAAAAGGTCCAAATATCTAAAACACGAATCTCCCACGTCTACTACACATCTTAATTTAAACATTCATCTTCCATCACAACAACTTGACACACCTCTATATATATACGTAGAAACCTTTTTCACATTTCTCATTCTATTTCCAATTCAAACGATCAAAAACTGCAACTTTTTGTTTTTATTACTGATGAAGAATACTCAACCTCAATCATCTTTCATCAAATTCTGCCGGAAACTTTCACCGGAAAGGAATGATTCTTCAGGTGAAGAGAGACAACATAACAATGGTGATGACAAAACCAGAGACTTAGAGGCTGTTTTTGCTTACATGGACGCAAACAGAGACGGTAGAATATCTGCACAAGAGCTTCAAAAGAGTTTCAAAACATTAGGAGATGAATTGTCTGATGAAGAAGCCGAAGCTGCGGTTAGATTGTCTGATACGGATGGAGATGGGATGTTGGATTTTCAGGAATTTTCTCAGTTAATCAAAGGAGATGATGAAGAAGAGAAGAAGATGGAACTAAAGGAAGCGTTTAAAATGTATATTGCAGAAGGTGAAGAATGTATTACTCCAACAAGCTTGAAGATGATGTTAAAGAAACTTGGTGAGTCAAGAACCATTGATGATTGCAAAGTTATGATTCAAGCTTTTGATCTAAATGCTGATGGAGTTTTAAGCTTTGATGAATTTGCTCTTATGATGCGCTAAGAATCATCATACTCTCCATTGTTGTTGTTGTAGCTTCACTTTCTGTCACTCCTACTACTGTTGTATATTAATGTACTTGCTTTTTAATGAAATAAACACGATTATTACAGTTAAAAATAGTCAATCTGTAGTCTCCATTGACCATGACACTGCCCAATGCTCACTTAATTATATTCCCTTAAAAAGCACACAGTTCAAGACAACATATGAGCATGTGCACAATCAATAATACGATACACTATGTTTAACTTTAGTCAGATTCTCTTAACGGTAACATAACGGTAACAATTCAGAAATTTAAGAGGATTCTAAATGGTAATATTTCCATGGATTTTCATATATTATTTTTTAATAAATAACAATGTAAAATGTTGGTTTTTTAAAAAGTGTTAGAAACCCATTAGAATGGATATATTTCTGAACTATTTGAAATACCCATCTAATGTTTTTATTTTAATATTTTCTAAGAAACCCATTGATAAAAGAGATGGTCTTTTTTCTTAAGTCATAGGTCTCAATGATAAGGAGAGAAACAAGTCAACAACAAAGAAGCCAGTCAGCAATTATTTTTTTATGTTTAATCCAAATTTTTTATCAATTTAAAGAAATAAGAAAAACGTTTTTTAAAGATGAGAATGGGACCTCCTAACTATATAGACTAATCTCTCATTTAGTAGATCTAAAGACTAATAATATTATTTCATCTAGATCTAAGGACTAATAATATTTTTATTCTTCAAGATCCAAAAACTAATCTGAGTTTCGCACGTTTGATACGTTTCAGTTTGTGTTTCTTTATTAAGAAAAAAAAAACAGGTAGCTTTCAATTCTGGATTTGAAAAACGCCTATATAAATATAAAAAACACACTTTTAAATACATTTTCTTCATTCAATTCCTAAATCATAAAGAAGAAAACTTGTAGCACAATAATAACTACAGACCGTCCGAAAAATATTTTTACATTATAATTAATTATTTATTTAGTAAATATAAATTTGATACATATATAATTGATTTTTTATTTAAAATATTTTTTTAAAAAATTTTAATATCAATTATACAAATAAAATATAAAATGAAATCATATTATACAAATGAATTAAAAATTGTCTCTATCTTATAAATACAATATTATTAATATGTAAAAAATTATAAATATAATAAATATCATGTTTGACTAATTTTTAAATTTATGAGACACATGTTATATATTTATAAATTATTTATTAAAATGTTTTTCAATTAATATATTATAAAAATGAAGGAATATGCTGGTTTCGTTTTACATCACACAATTCAACTTAAAGCCCTAAGTCATATCAGTTCATTAAAGAGGAAAATTTGCATGTTGTTTCAATGTACACGAATCCTATTCCATAGTGTTTATGTTGGGAATTACACAAACTATTAAAGGAAAGAAACAGAACAAGGATTGTATTGGATTCAACTTTTGGTTTTCAGCTAATGGGATGTTGAACAAAGCTTAGTCAAGACTTTCCAATATCTCAGACAAGAAGGGTTTGTGTGAATCGCCCTAAGCACCCATTTCTCAGGGGTTTGACATAATTCAATCCCGGTCTCTGTTTTGGATTTTTTGTCTTCCGAATGTCTCGCTAGTATATGCATCTCCAAGTAAATCTCTGCATGTCTCATCTCTGTACCAAAAGATTTCGAAACATCTTCAGTTGTGAGCAGAGTATGGTGAAGAAAAAAAAACACAGAACAGAATCAATACGCATACCTGGTGGCCAGCAGAACCATTCAAGACGAAGATTCTTCTCCCATTTCTCTTTAGAGCCAAGACTTCCATGTGCCTGAGCTAATAGTGTATAAACTATAGGTAAAGGAATCAAAGAACTCGTTTGAACTTTGCTCAGACTCTTTATAGCTTGTGAGAGGAACTGCGAGTCATTAGACTGCCTAGCCAGCTCCATGCAGATAGCACCATGGCAGAGAAGTAGAGAACTCTCTGAATTACCCAACGAACAAGCTTGTGCAAGGAACTCCTCTGCTGATACAAAGTCTTTTTTCCCGATAGAAACTAAGCCTAGAGCTAAACTGTATAAAGCCATCCACTCTTTCCATGAACTCTTTTTCTGGCTCAAGCATTCCAGCAGGCTCGTCTCTAAGAGTTTAGCATCAGGTTCCAGATCAAATTGAGATTCTATGAGCTTTAGGCAAATCCAACCAATGTTTGAGTCAGTCTTGAGTTCCAAACATGCTCTGTATTCCTCTTGCATGTTCCTGGTATTCCCTTTTGCTGCATAGGCACGGCAAAGTTGCAAATGTCCTAGAAATAGGTCGCTATGTGGAAGTGAAAGGGAAGAAGCCTTTCGAGCATGGCCAACGGACTCTTCTATATTTCCCTTCTGCAAACTAATCTCAGAAGCACACAGCAGAAGCTGAAACTTTTGATATTCACCTTCCTTCGAACATGTCTCATCAGAGAGTGCCACAGAGATTAGACACTCAATAGCACTACAAAGCTGGCGAGGAAATCTCTGCTCACGTGCCTTTTGCATGAGATTCAGAATGAGCAAATATCTTACACCACTGTTCCAAGGTTCTTGATGTAAGAATCTGCGTATTACAACCAATATTAAATTGTTATAGTAAGATATGTTCTGTAAATATTACGCTTCTAGTTGTGTCATATACAATCGAAAACTGAGTTATAGATGATAAAAGGACCACACACCACTTTGAAAGTGGATCTAATCAGATTGTGATAATGCTAAAATGATGTAGAAAGATTCTCAAATACCTTTGCAGTTCCGAAACAACAAAAGGAGAATTCAGACACTGACAATGGCATGTCGGAAATGAGAACCTTGGAACTGTATTGCCAATCACATTGCACGCAACCGATCCTCCACCAAGGACCTCCAATGCAGACTTCAGACCTTCCGTATTTGCACACTCAGAGACATTTATGATACAGCATCTACTAGCAGTACAGGCCTCTTTCGTTCCTTCACCAGCTAACAAAATATATCCAAGAAGGTTCCTAACTCCAACAAATTATACTTCAGTTATGATTACACAACTAAACCTATTCATTACACAATTAAAACCTAGAATGATTGATCAGCGTTTATGTAACCTCTGGTACTGATCAAAACCCACCTTAACAAATTACTATGAGGATACATATGCAGAGCTTTTCTGAGGTGGGCAATCCCCTTCTCAAATCCAAGGAGACCTCCTGCTCCAGTTTTCAGCTGCAATAATCCAGAATGGCGTCAGTTTAATCCAGATTTTAAATCAATACAGCAGTCCAAAATAAAGGGGCCGACATAATATACGAGATCAAAAGGCTCACCAACTTGCTTAGTGCTATCAAATAGTGCATTGCAACTATTTCTTTTTGTGATGTAATGTAGCTACGAGTGCTCGCAACAATCGACTGAAGTCTATCATTCTGATCAAGAGAATGGATGGCAGATACTATAAAGCTGATTTCCGAACTCTGGAAGAAATCCTTTGGCATTTTCTGGATGCTGGTAATAGCAGAATCTAACCCAGATATGCAATAAAGCAGACTACAGATGAAGCTGATTGGGATGGCTATTGAGTTTTTTTCCATGGTAGAAATCCTAACAGCCAGATCACGAACTACTGAGAGAGCCAACTCATTATCACCAATCTTCCACAGAGAGAAGGCATATATTTGCAAACCTCTGGCATCAAGCAAACCTTCGGGAAATATTGACTAGATATTAATAAAATTAGTAACATTTAACTAAAAGTTCGTACAAGTTGCAAGAAAACCCAGTCTTCAAACTGGGGATGAACAATCTTAAAATGCAAACCTTTCGACTTCAAATTTGTGCATTCCATAACAGAGTCCTTGAATTGTCCTCCCTGCAAAAATAATTTAGCCGAGTACATAATAGCACTTTTATTTATTATTGAATTAAAGTTAAACTCGATCCCATTTCAAAGTAACTGCTAGAAAAACATGTTGACAATCGAAAGAAGGGAGAAGATCTCACCTTGCTGAGTGACCTGACCAAGTTAATAGATATTTTTCCAGCGTGAGCTTTCACTGATTTGTTGGGATAAACACTCATTGCAGCTAATGCTAGCCTGTAAGAAGCAATGGCAGTATGGTAATTACATCTTGCCTCGCAAACTAGTCCATGGAGGTTATGAGATTCAGGATAATAAGGGGTACGCTGCACCGCCTGCTCAATGCAAGCAAAAATCTGCAAAACAATTCAAGAAGAGGATTTACACAAAAAGTCATTCCAGAAAGAATAAAAACTCCTTCGTAGATATTAATATATATATATATATATATGTGTGTGTGTGTGTGTGTGTTTTCATACCTGCGGAGATGAAATATTTCCTTGTAGCAAAGCGAGCCATGCTAAACCAACCTGAAACTCCGCAAGCTGGACAGAAGATCTCAGGCCTTTAATTAAAGCCATCACATGCTTACAAGTAAGTAAACCACAGTTAAAGCAGCACTTACAGGTAATATCTGTGCAGCTCGTAAACAACTCTCAAAAGCCTCATCTGGTATTGACTCCCTGAGGTTTTAATTAGTCCATGGGACAAAAATTTAGTACGAAAACAGGAAGATTATTTTTCACATGAAAGCATCTACCTAGCATAAGTATCAGCTGAGCCGGCCCAAGGTAGCGCAAGCGTAGGATCTATGCTTCTAGCACAATCAAAAGCCTGTTTAGCCAATTTCATTTCAACCGAGTCCCTAAATATCTGTTTGATGCATCCACGATTACAATCAAAAAGTGGGAAACCATATCTGATCATGAACATAGGTGAAACAACTATGCAAGCTACAACTTAGCTCTGATAAAGCCTTTACATCCAATACAAAGCCAAAAAGAAAAAAATGTTAAGACAAAATACCTGGCCCATAAAAGCCCAAGCAACAGCTAGAGATACATCCAAATGCAATGCACGGATCAGAGCGTGTAGTTTCAAAGCACTATTGTCAGACATACAACCCAAAGCAACCCAGAATTCCGAGTTGTCACATTCCAGCAATAACGCTCCCAGAGTCATCTTTTCTGATAGCTTCCTGGTAGAACTGGACTCTTAGAAGGGCGCACATCAAAACTAAAAAATGCCAAACAATGCTGTGTAATCTTACCAAGAACTCGAAGTCTCAGAGTCATCGCTTAAACTTGAAACGAGATCACAAGTTATGGCTATATCAGTATAAACATTAGCTTGCCAAGGGGCTAAGTGTAGAGCTCGCTGGTAAGAAGCTTTGGCTGACAATGCAGCTGCATAGCAACTGCGTCTCCAAGAAAGGATTGAATCATTAAACATCTTAAGAGTGAGTTCTGAGTTTTCAGTTCCCCAAGACCAAGGAAAGCATCTTGCATACGTAAGCTGCTCAAGAAACGACATTAGATATCCAGATAGAGAACGGGATGAAGCGTACAATACAAGGAAGGCCTCAGGACCTGAATATCTCCATGCAATTTCCATATACAGGACATGTTGCTGGCCAGTTCACTGCTTGTTTTTGCAGCTTTACGAGCATCCTACAGTATATTTGCATCAACCGTTCCCTCATTGAGGTGTATTCCAATATGGATAAAAAATAAGAAAAAAAATCAGAGTAGCTTAGTATTATTAACCTCCAATAACGAAGTCGCCCATTCAAATGCACCCAAATTTATGCATTCCTTTGACCAACTAAGCAATCCAGAAGCAAGCCCATAGAGCACAGAAATATTCTGAGGTGAAATCTTCAGCGCTTGGTCAAATAGCTCCACACCCTATACGAATACTAATAGTATTTGAGACTTCAGGAGCCACACAAAAAACTTCCCAAAGGATACAAAAGACCACCTTTCTATATGAGCCAAGCATTAAAAAGATGTTTGCACTCTCCACTAATGCAAATATTTTGGTCTCATCTAATTCAATGGCACGGCCATACGCCTGTTGCATCATTGACAAATAAGGTCACAACGGAATCAACAATAAACCCAAACGGCCAAACCACTTTCAAAACTGAGAAAGTACATAAAGGAAACAGCATCTTTTACCTTAATAGCAGCAGTAAACATTCCAAGTCGCTGGTAAGCCAGGCCTAGAGCCTGCAATGACAGACCCAAAAAAAAAGATTATTGTAAAATTCGGTATATAGTAAAAACAAGAGATGTAACGAAATGATAATAAGTTAAGGAAGAAGAGAAAAGGGCAATTACTTCCCACAAGTCAGACATGGTAGGATAACCTCTAATTGCATGTTGAAGGCTCTGAACAGCTTCAGACCACTTCTTCTGATGAAGCTGCCATCAAATCCACGGACATATATTAGCAATTAATAGCAAATAGCAAGCAAAATAATAAGAGACTGCAGAAACGGAAGAGACCAATGTTAACAACCTGAATGTACCCCAATCTGCAAAATGCCCAGAAAGCTTTGGGCGACTTCTCAGAAGCGTCGCGGCAAACCGCAATTTCCAAAATCTCTTTCCCCTGTCTGTCAAATAAATCGCACAGAGCTTCTCCCGAATCAGAATCATTAGGATCTAATAACACTGCTCTCTGGTAACACTTAGCAGCTCGAGTGAGATCAAGCGTCACACGCGAATAGTAATGCCCTAGATACTTGAACGCCGCTGCATTATCCGGATTTAACTTCGCCGACAGTACAAAATGCTCCGCCGCTTTCTGAGAATCTCCACCGTTATCCCACAGATACAAACCCTGGATCAAATAAAGTTCCAATTTTTTCTTTTCATGAGCAGATATAAAGAGAACACATATGAAAAGGGATTACATTATCGTTGGAAACAATATTACAAGCTCAAAATGCAGAGAAGGGTCTTCTGGGTTCGCCTCTACAGACTTCTCCAGTTGCTCCAATACCATCTCCACCGTCATCGTCTCCAGTTGATAATTTAGGTCGAAGAATCGAGGATTTCGAAACGAGGAGAGAATAATTTCAATCCGAAGTGAAAAAGGAAGTACTAACAAACTGACGAATCATGTGAATTTTCTTCCTTCCTTGTGTTTACTCGACTCAACAAAAGGTAAAAGCCTAACTTTACGTCTCACCGGAAAACAATTATCGGCGTCAAACAAAAACCAAGCTTGTATAAAACCCCTCTATTATTTGTCTTTTCTTATCGTCATAATCAAAAATTAGGTTATGTGTTTATTGTATTTCACTCCTTATCAAACCCAAGAATGAAATGATTATTAGGCCCATCAAAATTCAGAAATGACAACACCATGATCAAGCTTAATCATGAATTAGGTATTCTATTTGAATTAAGAAATTATACTTTTGTACGGATCGAGTATTGAGAATATAATATGAGTTTTAGAGTTTGTTGATTAAAAAAATTGACGGGTATTTTCTTCAATTTTTTTCTTTTTAAGTTTTTTTCTATTTCTTTTCTAATTTTTTGCGATTGATGAAATAATCAGAATAACTAACTAGTAAAAACTAGCAAGCCATCGATAGAGTAAAAATAAATCCTATTTCTATAAACTATTGGGATTTTTCCGTCTTGTTTTGTGGTTTTTCATATGTTTTACGTTTCTAATGGGGAAATGAGAAAATATTCTCAAGATCTTGATTGGTGAAAATAAAATGAAATATTTGTATCTAATCATTTACTCCCTAATAAGTCCATATATATCACGTATTCATCGTATACATGGGACGGAAGATATGTTGACTTTTTTATGTCGTCATGATCCACGTTTTTAATTTTGTATCTTTTAATTTATAAAATACTATTTTAAATATAATTATAAATAAATAATTAAAAAAATAAATATCAAATATATAAAAAAAAAAACTAAAACAAAATTTAAAATTCAATTTTTTATTAATCTGAATAATATTTATATAAAATAAATAAATTAACTATATTAATACATACTAGTTTAAAAATTTATATTCATATTTTACAAATTATATTCATGAATATTATAAAAAATAATATTTAAAATTTAAATTTTTAGTAATATTTGAATAACTATTTTACCTAAAAAATTAATTATAATATTATATCTAACATTTAAAATTTTAATTTGTATTTATATTACAAATATTTATAAAACAATTTAACATTCACTGAAAATACATAAAATACAAACTATTTGATTAAATTTACAAAAAAATATAATAAACTACAAACTATTTGATTAAATTTATAAAAAAATATAATAAAATGTTATAATTACATAATCTCGTCTATAGTGTCAATCAAATTCTAGTTTAGTTTACTAATGAGTTTTAAAATGAATTTTAAACGTGTATTAAAAAGTTTTTAAATACAACTATATTATTGTTAATATCCGATATTATATTTCATATAATTCCATCGAAATTTTTTGACAAATTTCAAATGGAGTATTAAAAACTAAAAAAAAAATTTGAAAATATGTCAAAAAAATTGATGGATTTTCAAGAGATTGTTTTTAAAACAAATATTGATAGATTTCTGATAGAAGTTTGTAACAAAATATGTTTATCAGAAATCTAGCTGAAGTTGGAAAGCTTTTTAAACCGTCAAAAATGGTCGGTTAATTGTTTTACATTAGAATTTCCGTCGGTAAGAATTTTGTTTTTATTAGTGATGGGATGATCCGTTTATTTGTGTTTATATTGAACAAACAAAATATGTATGCATCATAGATGTCCCGTTCAATCAAACTACTAACTTATCTCATCTTTGTTGTAGGCTTTAACATACCATTGTCGGAAACAAATCAAACTCCCAAATAAATAAAAGTTAATTTACCTTTTACATTATTTTATATGGGAATACCGTATTGTTCTAAATTAGCATAATAATAGCATGTCAAAAACGAGGTAAGTTGGAAATAAAATGTTTATCCGTTCTTTGTAGTTTATTAAAACATTGACCTTATGATATAAGTAACATAATTTCTTTAATTATCAAATGGCTAATTAAACTTATTTACATTTGAATATTTGTACTTAAGATGGTATGATTAAATTGACAAGAAATGGATAATTTAGTTAATGTTGTCGCCGTCGGATAGAACTTGTCATTGTCGGGGACTTTCCGGTCATACCGCGGACTAGCTGGAACATATCGTTATTTATATTTTGTCCAATGATAAATCGAATCTTAGGGTTCACACTAATTTCATTTCCAGTTTTCTTTCCAAAACTTCTGAAAAGACTTTTACGAGGAAATTAAATATCATTTAAACAAGTCATTGTTTAATAGTTGTTAACAGATTATCATAAAAGTTGATAAACTATAGTTCCAATATTTTCAATCATCGTTCGTTAAGCTTTTTTTACTCATTAAATGTTGTTTTAGATTTTCATTATAGAATTTTAGATAAAATTTTAAATTTAGTCATATTATTAATGGGAAAATGGTCATTAAAATACTGAAATTTTGTGTTTTAGTTATTTAAACACCAAATTTTTTAATGAGTCATTTAAATAACGATCAATAGTTGATTGCGTCGATTTAGATATGCGATTAGTCAACATTAACGCAAAAGTAATATCGTTAACTTGTTATTTATTTTAACTAACTAAAACTAAACAGCGAGATACATTCAATTATAAACCGTATCATCGTTAGAACCAACTTCGGTGTTAATTTGATGTTAATGTCAACTAATCGTATAATTAAATCGGTATATTCAATTATAAATCGTTATCTAAATAACTCATTAAAAAGTTCGATATTTAAATATGATAAACACAAAATTTTACTATTTTAATAACCATTTTTCTATTATTAATAAAAATACAATTATATAATATATTAATTAGAGATATAATAGAAATTTTAATATATTTGAACGATATTTAACATAAAACGGAGAAACACTATGAGTTTTGTTTTGGATTCTCTAATCATTATAGAAAAATATTGAATTTTAAAGTTGTGTTTATAATGTTGGACATTGTACAATTTTTAACGTATGATCATAGCTTAGTTAATTACTTTTGAATTTGAATCATATATATACACACAATTGAATATTCTTCATTTCTTTTAATTTTGAATTATATATACATATGTGAATCCAAATTAAATGTTATTTTCTCTATTTCAGATTAAGTGACGTAATTTATGTATTTTTATATTATTAATGCAGAATTTTAGATTAAAATTCCAGTTTTAACCCTTATACTTTAATATACTAAAAAGAGAGATAATAATATGTACATATATTAATTAAGAGTATAATCGAAATTTAATGTACATCAAAAGCTATAACTAAACTCGATTTAATATATATTTTTTCGAACGGCGACGCAAAAGTTTTCCTTTCACTCTTTCCAACCACACCACACCAATAAATAATTGTTGACCATTAAATTCCAAACTTTCTCTCCAAGTCTTTGTTTACTTTTCCATTTGTAGAAATCTCTAAGGATTATCACGAACGTATGTTCATATTTTTATATTACTATGTTTTGTTCTTTTCTTTACTTCTGGTCGGAGTACTTTATTTGTTCTATAATCATGTTCCCTAAACCGGAACCTGCACGTTTATAATATACAGAGAACGACTTTTGTCTCTAATATTTTAAAAATAGAATCAAATACCGAATCGATGAAACTGGTGAATGGTCATCTACGGATCATTTTGATCTACTGCTTCGACAAAATTTAATGATATCGTATAATATAGAAAAATGTTACATCGATCAAATATTAAATATTTATTGATTTCAAATTTAATTTTACTATAAACAAATTAATTATCTTAATTGATATTTGAAATTTAAATTTTAAAATTCGAAAATATATCAAAAGGGAGTGTTAATTATCATTAGATTTAAACGTCTTCATGTAATTTTGAGCATAAAAAATAATAAATCCCAGTTAATCCTTAAGTAAGTGTATTAAACAATCTTAGGAAAGTCGATACAGTGTGATTATTATAAGCTATAGTGATTACGTTTGATACATTACAATCGGTATTCTGTATTTGATTCTGGAAAAACATATCACAGAGTGATTTCGTTTGATACATTACAATCAACAAAAGTAATTCCGTATTTTTTCTTCGATTTGATGTAATTTTGAAAATTTAAACGACGGAGCCTTCGTATATGGTCGAGAGTCTCAGTCTAAACGATCGAACCGTTAGCTTAGCTCGACCAGACGTATATCTTTTCAATTTACGAACCGAATCGGACCGGGAATAACCGCTTGTAGTCTTAAACGGTGTCGTTTTATTTGGTAGCTTTCCCTTTGGCATCATCGTTTCGCTTCCAATTCTGTTAACAGCGGCGCTCCGATCGTTAGGCTGGTTCAGCATCATGACAGGAGAAATTCTCCCGCTTTTGCGACGGCGATTTTTCTTTCCCGCTGCGTTTTGAATAGCGACGCTTGCTTTCACAGCGAGAGCCGCCATGTCAGACGCCGTGAGACGGTACTGACGTTTAGAGATCGGGAGGACGAAATAGATCTGATCCGCTTGAAGGATCTCCTCCGATTCGATAGCCGGAATGAAATCATCGTAATAGAGAGAATCCGAATTACAGAGAAAATAAGAGGAAGGACGAGACGAAGAAGAAGCCATCGATTCCGCATCCAGAACTTGAGAAGCTAACACCGGTACATTGTATTCCCGGAGATCTCCATTGACCGTCACAATTTTAGCCGTCGGCGAAGAATCGCACTCGCTACGACCAACAGACACACAAATACCCATCTGTGTGTTCTTCAAATTTGAATTCTGATTGCTAGAGAGAGAGAGAGAGAGTATATTGGGAGCAAAGAGGAGAAATTATAACGCGTAGAAACCGAGTTAGTTAGAGAAGGGATATAAATAGATAAATGATGACGTAATCACTACCCTAGCCAGTCATAAGAAAAGGAAGAAAGAAAACCAGTTGCGGTTTGTGTGTTTTCTTTTGAAACCGGTTGCTGACGCGTACGCTTAGTTTTGTCAGTTGACTCTTGTTTTACAAGGGAATATTAAAATACTCAGATTTTTCGGTTATTAATTGAATCGAGATACGTTCACTATTCATTCAGATTTTGATGTTGCCAAAAAATACACATTAAAATATTTGACCTAAGCTATTCCTTTTCTTCACAACAGGAGTAAAACCCAAACAAAACAAAAACAAATTGTCGTAAATTCATACAACAACAGATTCAAACATAGGAGAAACTAACATCGTCGAAAAATCTTCGACTTTAATTTTTCAGATTTGTTTCAGTTCGCCAAATTATCTCTTCTGGCCCATGGATTCGTAGGTTTTCTACTTTCATTCGACATTATTCCGCCAGAATTCGATTTTCACAAAAAACATAACGATCTAAATACAATCGAAAAGAATAAACTTACAATATTGTAGTTGCTTATGATTATTTTGGTTAAATTAATAAGATTACGAAAAGAATTTATATTTTTTAATTTTATAATGGATTTGCTTGGTATAGTCTACTGATTTTTAATTATTTTTATGTTTTAAATTTTTACTCATTTTCAGTGTATGCTATTTTTTGCATCAATCATTTGAATCCATAATATGGATCGAGGCTCATAAATTTTTCGATTAGAAACCAAAACATACAATATGACTTATAGATTTCACACTTGATGTGTTCCAATCGAACTATATATTCAAATTGATTTAGTTTGTTCGTAGTAAAAAATTATGAAGTGTTTTTATTGATTTAGATACTATTATTTTTGTTAGGTAATTTCTACGGAATCTGTGAATTAGTCCAGACTGGATGTAGCATATTGAGTTAGAAGACTTTTATTGATGACAAAAAATCTTTTCTGATTTATATTAATTGTTGACAAAAAGGTATTGCATAAGTTTTTTGTGGTTAAAGCGTGTGAATACGTTATGGTTATTTAGATGAATGTATTTGTAAAGTTATATTATACGTAGATGTGCGTTTTATAGATAGTCTTTCTTATCCATCTACTTTACAAAACTGACCTAAAAGTCTACTATATCGTCAATTCGCCAACAATATGATTCGCAATATTAAGCGTGAAAGTAAAATCTTCCAATTCATTTCTAAAAATATAATTTCAAAGAAAACTAAAACTAACAAAGAACGACCAAATGTACGTTTATTTCGTGTATATGGACAATATTGTCGAAAGTTATGAGAGAAACCTAAAAGATAATGTTTGGTGAATTGTTTTAACATAAATGAAGAGATTAAGTAGCGGTTTAGATAACATATTACATAGTCGTATGGTCGGATGGTTGAGTAAGTCAGCAATGACGTGGCTCTCAGCCGTAACACGTGACTAATACTATTAGAGATAAAGAAACGTAAACATTAAATAAAGAAGCGTGGGGAATAAGGAAACCGTAAGCAACTTTTTTCCTTTTTATAATGTGAAAAGACCACAGCAACTTGTATTTGACTCTCAACATGCAATTTTCTTTTTTTCATAAATCTCAACATGCAGAATTTGATAAGAGATTCAAGAAAATACATCAATTTGTATATAAATAATGCTACCATATTCAATTACGTGTGTTTCCGAATTCCAAGTGTCAGACGTCGTAATGATATTTACTAAAAAAAATTTATCATAAATATAAGTAGAAGTTATATTCATTTATTTTTAGAAACATCAGTCGAGTTTATAGAACAAATATGTACGGACATATAATATTTTGCTCATATACCGCAAAAAAATTGATTAGAGAGAAATAAATGATTTATTAGTTTGATATCTATTTTAAAAATATGTAATTCGATTTTATATTTTTGGTATAAAGATATTAAGTATTTGTATTAAAATATTTAGTTATTAGATCGATGTATTATGGCATATGATAAAAAAATATAATTGATTAAGAAAAAATTTAATTGATAATTTTTTATGTAAAAGATGTAAAAAACTTATTTAAAAATATTAGGATGTGACTTTAAGAAAAATAAAATCTCAAATTATTAGCTTCAAAGTGTAACAAGAGTAAAAAATTGTCATTTGGACTATACAAAATTTCAAGTAGTTTTAGGATTAAAAACATTGGATAATTTTAAATTTTTACAAAACTTAAACAGAAATTAAAATTGTAAAATTTCCTCCACTCAACTCGTATTTCCATGCTGCAAACTATATTTTCATTTTCGAGGCCGTTTCAATAAATTATATGATATGATATCTGTTTTATAAAAAAATAGATTAAATTAACCAGAATCTTCTAGAGTAATTTTCAAAAATACCAAAAAGCTTTTGTCTTATTAATATCAACACTAGGTTTTTTATTCCAAAACAATCATTAAATTTTTATTTTTAAAATACCATAAATCTAAATAATATTTAAATCATAAAAACTAAATCGTAAATCATAAACCTAAAATATTAAAATCAGATAAAAAAATTTAATTTATAAACTCGTTTTTAGTGTTTGTGTTTTTAATATTAGTTTTTAAAAATAAAACTATTGTGATATTTTTGAAAAAAATAGTATTTTTAAATTTAATTTTATTATGCTAAAATTATGGTATTTTAATATATTTCTCTATTTTATATTGGAGTCACGTGATCCAATACTCTAACCACATATCTCCGCCCTTTATACCAATAGTATTATTGGTTGATTACAAATTCGAAAAATAGAATTAAAATTTTCAAAAGTTTCAAAGACAAAAAATAAGGGCACCAAATACATAATTCAGATGTTATTATTTTAATTTATATCTAAAATCATAATAAAACCGAAATATAAATTAATTTTTAAAATCTTTATAACCTAAATTTTTGTGATTTAAAATTCTTATAAATAATTAAATATATGCGTATATGATATGATAATAGTTCATGTGAATTTGGTTAAATGTTATCGAAATAAATTTTTTAAAGTTTTTATTTTAAATATAGTATATTTAGTTTAAATTTTCAAAATAACATAAATTTAATATTAAAATATTTTTAAACTTCTTTTTAATAAAAATAAATAAAATAATAAGTTAAAAAATCAAATATAATATTTTAATTATCTTTATAATTGATTTATGATCAATAAATATTTTTAAAAAAATTTATATTATTTTAGAATTTAAAATTTAAAATAAAAACTTTAAAAAATGTTATTTTTGAATATTATTTTATAACTCAAATGTTGTTTAATAACAACTAAAACTGTAAGACATCCAAATTCAAACGGTACGACATCCAATTTCAAAAACTGTACGACATCCAATTTCAAACTGTACGACATCCAATTTCAAACTGTACGACATCCAAATTCAATCTGTACGACATCCAAATTCAATCTGTACGATATCCAATTTCAAACTTTACTTGGAGTGTAATCATTAAGACTGGAGCAGGGAAAATGGAAACAGAACAGCGTAAGTATTTAATTATTCCATCGAACTGATTAAAGTGGAACAGGTCGGAAGCCATGCAAAAAGCACAAAGGTATTCACGTGTGCAGTCGTTGACTTTGCAATTTGAAACTGCATAATTTGCACACACAAAAAGTTGCAAGTCGTAGTTATATCTTCTTTTTGGGTTAAATCGTAGTTATACTTAGCTATCATATAAACATATATATTTAAACTACAAGAATACGTTTTGAATTTTTTTTTTGATTATCGCAATTTTTATAAGTGTTAATTAGTTTAATATATTAAAACTTTTAAAATATTTACGAAATGATATTGAGATTCAAACAATTATGATCGTTGTAGTGTCAGTTCTATCGACAATATCTGACACGAACAGTAACATATAAGTTGACAGTTAAAAAAAAGAATCGAAATATAGTTTAGGTTTTTTGTTGTCTGTAAAATTTACTGTTCATGTGAATAATATTTTCTACAATTTTAACCACAAAATTAACCGAAAAAAATGAAGTTTGCAATATTGAAAAAATTAGAATTTGTGAAATAGAGGAAAATTAAAAAAAGCTAATGAAATTTTTCGAAAAATAAAAAGAAAAATGAACCAATGGGAAGCCATTTTTTTGTTTCCTTCAAACATCCTCTTTCCTCTTGAAATGATGCAGATTTTGATAAAATCTTTGAACAAATATTGTGTCATATCACGTATAAGTAGTAAGATATTAGAGAGACAATTTGGGTTAACCCAAAATTGTACAATATTTCAAATAATGAATATATAGATTGCAAATATTAAGAAAGTTTTGTGGTATACACTGCAAATACTTTTTTAAATTTATGTAAAAAGTTTAAAAATGAAATTTAATTTTAAATATTAGTTTTATATGAATGGGAAAAGAGACCTGTGGTGGTATGATATCATATAATGTTCACAAGTCTTAAATGACATCAAGTTGATGAGGAATACATTAAATTCTTTTGTCATTTACTTGAATATATCTTTAAATCTCAGATTGCTGAATGCGTAATTGTCATTTAATCACAACACACGAACGATTAACTCGGTAGAATTTCGTTAAACACGCTTATTGCATAATTTATAATCTCTTTGCTTCCTTATTAACATTATTTGATAGATAAATATAGTTTACAAATTACATATGTTTACAAATTACAAGTAGAAAATAAAATTTATTTTGCGAATTATCACGCTGTGAGTCGTTGCTCCATCATTTTCTCCGCGTGCATTCAACTCAATTTGAATAATTGCTCAAAATAAAGTTGGAAAAAGAGATAAATTACCCTTTTGGATATTATATAAATAGTTTATGTTTTGTTTGATAGGATCGGACAAGAAGAAATTATGTCAAACTCAAGCTTTAGGTTATGAATTATATATATTTGGGGAATATTATATAAATTATCATAATCTGGTAATTATATGTTTACATTGCATTTGATGGTGACTGTTATAAAAAAAGGCCAATATTGGGCTATAATGTCGATGTTTAGTGAGCTTAAGGCTCCATTTAATCAGCATGTAGGTTTTATCATAATTATAATGGCTAAATGGTCATTAAATTTTGCTTTTGTAGCATTTAAATACAAATTTTTTTTTGGAAAATAATAAATGAGATAGTGGTTGCACCACTTGTACTTTTTCTTGTACGAGAATGTTAAATTTTCATATAAATATGTTAGAATATTTGGTCAATCCGTTGTGAACCAGTGACAAAAAAATACTAAATTTTTTATTAAACTATTTAAATAATTATATGTAGTTGACTACACCGATTTAGATATATAATTAATCAACATTAACACTACAAATAACACCATTAACTCGTATATATAAATCAACACAGTCAAATACAAATTATTATTTAAATAACTTATTAAAATATTTAATATTTAAATATTTCAAACGTAAAAATTCAATATTTCAATAATTATGTAAAAATTCAATATTTTAAAAATCATTTTGCCTATTTCCAAATCAAAGTTCTCTTTTCAAAAAGTCAGTCAAGTCTTTCTTAACTCTTACGCCTCTTCTATAGTTTTCAAATATATTTATATAACTAGATAAAATAATCTGTGAAATTTCAAACATTTGTTTTGTAAAATTAATAACAGCAGGAGCATAAGCTATTCTGATCCACAATATTTAAAAATGACACTCTTGTAATAGTATAGATTATAAAAATACATATTATACACTAAATTCAAAAAAGATTATTTGATTGTTGAATTCCAAGAATACTGGTGTGGCGTATTCTCGTTAACCTTATTATGAATAAATTAACTTTGTACGCCCTATTGATACAAATGAATTAGTTCCTTGAGTTCAAATTTCTTTTAAACATATTAGTATTCGTAATATCTAAAAAATTAATTCCGATTACTAAAGAACTCCTTAACTCTCTAGAGAAGTGTGATCCACATAATTACTTAACATAGAAAAATAGATATATAATAACAACTATTTTCCAAAAAAGTTGGGAGAAAACTGGAGGAATCATTTTGCTTTTTCTGCGATCTTATCTTTTCCAACTCCACCAATTTTGTTTTGTTTGTACTCAAAAGTGAAACGAAAGAAACTTGGCGACAGTTGTGGGGAAAAAGGTGAGAAGAAAGAGCAACAACATTGTTGACTAAATTACATGAACAACAAACAGTCAAATAACACGTGACTCACGTGATCGTTTTGCTTACTAGAAAAATATCTACGATCAAAACTAAAAACAAACATATATTAGTCGCTTTCGATAAAAAACGAATAGAGAAGCAAATACTAATTTTACATAACTTACAACAATCTACAGATATTATATTATAAATCCCCAAAAGAAAACAGATTCAGTAAATAGACACAGCTTCTGTGTTGTTAAAAAAAAAGAGAGAAACAACTAATAATAATAATGTAGTTGAGAGGAAAGTAACCGAATTAAAGAAGATAAAACATAATCAGCCAAAATATAAAAGCTCAGGTGGTGAAGCTATATGTCTCCTCTAACCCGAACTAGTTTCTTCTTTTGTACCCTCAGGCTCATAAAGACCAGTGAATGATTCCATCTCTGCTTTCTCTTTTTATGGTAACAACACTTAATTATACAAACCTTTTTACTTTTTTTTTTAGATTGAGCCATAATCAAGGCCTCCCCAACTGAAGTGAGAGCCTTGTCTGACGATTGGGAAAGCGTGCATAAACACGCAAACACAAACGCAAACTGTCGCAACCGCAAGCATTGAGTGAATGATTGGAGTTGGGAACAAACGTTGTGAACCCGAAACCCTCTTCTGATACTTTAGAGCCACACTTGCACATGTGTTGCAAGTTCTCTTTAGCTCTGAGAGTCTCTTACTCAGACCAATATGATCGATCCCATTTTCCATGTTCAGAGATATTTGACCGTTTCTTTTATCTGCTAGTTTACGAGCCACCAATGTGTTGTAACTGTGGTTGTTCCTCATTGCAGCATAGCTAAATGGAGTCTGCCCGCTTGCATCACTTAGGGAATTCCAGCAAGATAATCCAATCTGAAAAACAATGCGAAAACACGGGTTACCGAGAAAAAAAAATGACATTAAAGACGTGGACTCCAAATGTAGAAACTGTACCCCTTGTGGATCACTAGTCAGAACATCGATCATATCATCAGAACCAGATGTCGAAGCAGCCAAATGCAAAGGTGTGATATCGCCAGGTCCAGCGATATTAGGCAAGAAGATGAAGTTTTCAGTAGAGGGATTCACAGAATAATGAATTAGCGTTTCAGCCATTTTTGTGTTCCTCCTTTTGACAGCACGACTCAATAGCTGAATCTCAGCCAGCATATCTAAGGACTCCTTGTTCAACAGACCGCTATTTCCCAAATTTCTCTCTACCATCATATCCAGGAGAGTTCTTGTGAGAGAACAGTAATCCCTCTCAATGGAGCATACAAGCAAAAATTTGAAACGGGGAAGAGAAAAGTCGAGTTCTCCACGAATATCGGGTGTCCATTTCCTCTGAAAAAGCCAACCGAGCTCGTTCAAGAAGCAAACAACTTCTTTTCTTGATCTTGGACGATATGTGTCGTGTGTTTGTTCCTCTGTCCTGTCTTTTGGATGAAGCTCGTCTTCAAGGCAATTCAACTCTTTGCAAATTGTGGCATTAGCTATTATCAAAGGGAAACTGTCACCTCTGAACCCATTGTCTACCTGTTTTGACATAGTAGAAGCGTTCTAAGAGCTTCCAAGAACCAGGTTTATTACGAAACAATAAATTGGGTTTTATCTCAAAGTCCTTACCTCAATGAAACAGCGTCCTACAGAACCAAGGCTTGCACTGAAGACTTTGAAACTATTTACGTTTAGCTCATCAAATTTGGTTCCCCTATGTTGCCTTCCAGTTACCTCCATCGATGCATAGTTACCCATATGCGTGTAACGAAAGCTGCAGCATGACCATAAAGCTTAAAGAAAGAAAAGACAGAAGATGCAAAAATAGCTTAATTTCTACAAAAGTTGTTAACCTAATTCCGCCATTAGTCAGGCTTCTACCCCGTATTATCAAAGTTGTTTCTTCACCGGCTACAACAGCCAAAGGTGACACCATGATCAGCTCTGGTGAACTCAATGTTCTCCAAGATTTGCTCAGACGAATTCTACCTGTAACATTGCATAGAAATGAAAAGGTTAATATCTTGCAGACCATACAAACCAACAGACACAGAAGTACAAGATTATGAGCACCCACAATGTTTGTATGACGCAAGCTGTCTGCCTGTGTTGACCAAAAATCTCGTGTTGCTCCAAAAATCAGAATATTGAACCAAAGAACTAACTCGTTGCAGCAAGTTATTCTCAAGCTGAAAAAGAAGACATAAATCCATCAGTTCCTTAGGATGCTCAGAGAAAACTGAACACGATTAAACAACAATTAAAGCAAATTCACCCACTTCTTCCCAAGAAGAAGCTGGCATTGCCACATAGACAGATAGAATAACACAGCCAGGCCTGATGTAACTCTCCATTTCTGATGGAATGCTAGAAAGCCAGCTATAGATCTGAAATTAAAAGATGGCCACTGTTAGGACGCAAAGGAGCGCGACCAATAATTCTTTACATTTCAGGAAAGTTAGGATATTGCCCAGAAGTTATAACCTCTGTTCGCAATGTCCCAGGGAGTTGACTAGGATCTTTTCCAAGTAGTTTGAAAACAATCTTTCCGGTGTGGTCCTGTTTGAAAACCCATTAAAGTGGCTTCAGGCCTGCTTTACTTAGTTTACAAAGAGAATAGGGCTACTGCATACCTGAGCATCAGAGTTTAAGCTGGGAGGAGAATAATCTGAACCAGAAGAAGCATAACCAGATTGATGCCTGGAAACTTTGGAAGTAGGATCTGCAACAACTTCTCTATTTGATGCACTGAAGAGCTCTAGGGGCAAACAACTACTCCTGGGACAATTGGGACTACTGTAATTGTTAGACCTCATGGTTTCGGGGGATGTCTGCAACGGGAACAACTCCTGCATGACCGGATATGATGATGGAGATATATCCTCCACTGGGTTACTGCTTGCAGAAGAATAATACTTTCGTGAAGATGCAACTGTCGGTCGACTCTCATCGTCTGGTGAAGAGGTGAATAATTGTAGAGATAAGCTAGATCTAGTGTCCTGAGCACGTGAATCTGAATCCTGAGAAGGAGACAGGTTACTGCTATTGCTCCTTTCTCCTCCTCCAAAAGAAGGAAACTCCAAAGTTCTCATTTCTACATTGGTTGCAATGCCATGGTCAGAAGAAGTTAACCTAGTCTTATCATCGCTTTCTTTGTTACCGTGCCCTCCTTGGGATAACAAAGCTATGGCCTCGGGTGCTGATGAACCTAAAGTTGTCGAGAGAACAGCAAGCAAGTCCATGGTAGATGGAGAAGAAGCCCCGTTCATATCATTTTCTGGGTTTGCTACGGAAGGTTGATCCAGATTTTTCCTGGCTAAAATTCCTATATTGTTCAACTTTGAGACAAGATCCATAGGCAAAGGTAACGCATTGATCTTGTTAAGTATCTGGAGAAGTTGCTCTCTTTGAGGCACTGCCGGAGACCCATTAGGTTTAGCGTTGTTCCTGCCTAAGAAACACATAGCAATTATTTGTTTAAAAACATATCTAAAACAGAATTATCAGAGGAGAATGATGCAGAGCCTAAGTACCTTGCGCACAAGCTAAAGCTGTTAACAAAGCCATAACATCCATATTAGCGTTATTGAAGGTATTATCACAATTCCCCGGGGCTACAACCCGAGAGGTAATCTCCTCGGGCTGTGTTTTCCTCCTCCGCCTGTTATGGCCAGCCAATCTACGCCTACAACTTCTCTTTCCTTCATCAAACTCAGAAAGCAAATGAAACCTAACAATCAACAAGTTCCAATCATTTAACCCTCAATCATAACAACAAAAGAGACTGATTACAAAAAACTCAGACTCTTGTACCTGCTACACTGTTGGCAAAACCTCTGCATCTGTTTCCCAACAAGAGCTTTGATAGCTTTGCTATGAACCTCACACACTTTATGTCTTCTGTGATAATCCTTGGCAAGGGATAGATCTTCCTTACAATTATCCACCTGACACTTGGGGTAGTTTCCGCCGCCACTTCCTGGAGATCCTGACTTACCCCTCTTGTTGGGTCTGGTTATAACCGGCTGCATGTCTTCCACTGCGTTAAAACCACTGCTCAGATTCAAATCCAATCCTCTTTCTTCTCCCTGGTAACTCAAACCGCCGTTGTTATTGTTACTACTCGCATTAACATCAAACTGTGTGCAGTTTCCGAGCCGGAGAGCCTCCGAGTCTACTGGTTTAGCTTCAAATCTCTGACTGTCCCATTCCCACATCTTAGGATTCCAGTCATTCCTCGGCTGCTGCTGCTGCTGCTGAGATGGCACTAACCAGTGCGGCTGGATATTCGACATCTGATAACAAAGATCGCGTTTTCTCCCCATCGGATGGTGAATGGGAATCGGAGCAGCCACTTGAGGACCTACTTCATCCATTTCTGTCTTTCTTAAATTTTAAGCAACTGCAAATCAACAGATTTAACACACGATAGTACTCAAAATTTCAGACTGAAAAGAAAATCAATCGATTTCATAACCTCTTTTGGGAAAGTTTCGTTGTCCGAAAACAGAGGAGAGAGATCAAGGTGAAATCTTTGCAGTCGTCTAAAACTTCTCTCTCAATTTCGTATATTCGAAAAGGGGGAAAACAAATCGACATGTACCTTAGCATAACTCCGCTAGCTCGAACTAGTTAACACGAATTCCGATACAGAATCCAAACTCCAAGCATAGACCCCTTTCTCAATCGCTCGAGACGAAAACAAATCGAAGTGCCAGGAGACTTCTGATGATTCGGAACAACTCCGAAATCGAATCTCGATTCCCAAAATTTTCAACTGAAAACCGATCCAGAAACGAGAGGGAATCGATGGGTCTTCTTTAAAACGTTCTCTCTTCCTTCTCCCTCTCGATTTTCTTCTTTCGCTCTGTTCGTCTTCGTCTTCTTCTTTTTGAGCCTTTCCTTGTTCTGTTGTCTTCAACTTCTTAACTTTTTACTAAACTTTTCTTAATTTGTTCGGTGGTGGCACAAAATGTAAATTCGCAAAGAAAATTTGATATGCTCACACGGAATACTAATTGTGCGTTTTTTTTTTATCTTCAGCTAATATTACAATTAATTATAAGAGAGATTATGACACCGGTTATTTTGACTAAAATGAAATAGTATTAATCATTTAAATTTTTAAAAATAATATAAATTTAATATTAAAATAATTAAAAAGTTTTTGATAAAAAAATTAAATTTTAAATTAAAAAAATAAAATTAAATATTATATTTTAATTTTATATATAATTTATTTATTTTTACATAATAATTTGTGTTATTTTTAAAATTTTATTTTTACTGTATCAAATTTGAAAAATAAAATTAATATACTGATATTTTAGGATACTATAATTTTAATTCATAGCTGGTGAATTTTAAAACAAACCCCCAAAAATCTAAAATTTAAAATAAAAATTCAATAAAGCTATCTATTTTTACAACTACTATTAACTAACATTTAAATAGCTAAATTAACTTTATTTTATCACAAAATAAATCAAGAAGCCACAATTAAACTGCTTTTTCTCTCTATCCTGTGCGATTTCTTAGGCGATTTCTCAGACATCTCTTCCGTCGACGGTTATCTCTTTCTGCCGAGGAAGTTTCTTTCTCTTCTCTGTGAAGAGTTTTCTGTCGTCTCTTTTGACGGTTACTTTCATCTTCCCCCTTACCTTCTACACAATCTCCTACTTATACTCTCTTTCTTCCTACGATTTCCTCCCTTCCATTTATTTTCTCATCATCTGTAATCGATCCTACTATGTCGGACTATCTTTCTAAAAGGCTCCAAGACATCGACTTGGGGATAAATGAACCGCCTGTATCATTGCCTCCGGAACTCTATGTCCAAGCCGCATCTGAGACTCGTTACTCGCTAATCGGCAAACCCGTAAATCCAAAAAAACAGAACTTGCGCGCAATGATGACCACCCTACCGCGTTTCTGGTGTGCCGGTGAAGTCTTGGTCTCTCGTATTATCGAAGGACATCGAGCACATTTCCTTTTTCAATCTGAGGAGGCTCTAATCTCGGTTCTTAGACGTGGACCTTGGTCCTTCAACGAACGTATGTGCGTCTTGCAAAAATGGTCTCCGACGCTATATGAAGACGATCTCAAGTTTATCCCGTTTTGGATTCAAATACGTGGAATCCCAATCCAATACTTAACCTACCAGATGGTTCTCCACATCGCTGGAACACTCGGTCGAACTTTGGAATCAGATTTCAACTCTGAAAATTCACACCGTGTCGAATTTGTCAGAGTTAGGGTTCTTATAAACATCGATAATCCCCTTAAATTTCAAAGAATCTTCAGATTCAACGATTTAGAAGTCGCACTTAAATTCCGCTATGAAAAATTGCGAAATTTTTGCGGCATCTGTGGGCTCTTAACTCACGATAGTGGAGATTGCCCCACTACCCAATTAACCGACATCCCCGTCGTTAATTCCCCTAGAAGCGATTCCGATGGAGATGACGATCTTCCTCCTGGTTTCGGTCCACCGAATCTCCCCTCACTCCCGAGTACCTCCGGGGCTGTAATTGCAGAGGAGAATCAATCCACGACTACACAACAAAGCCCATCCCCCAACAACTTCGGCGGCGAAAAACGACCCAGATCTACTGCCGCAGGTGATTTTTCCGATGACGATACATCACCGAAAAGGAAAAAAGCTTCCCCTCCGAGCATCGACTCCGGCCAACCAGGTAAACCGGAATTTA